>OX457098.1:0-22500 GCA_949752805.1 Deilephila elpenor | reverse complement strand
GTCTACGTAAATTAAGTGTAGTTTACAATATAGAATTGGTGTAAAATAAAAGGAAAAGTTATATACAATGAAATAAAGATAAGTCGCTGGAGATTAATTTTTAAAGAATATAAAATTATAACGATCTTTATCTGGGTTTTATGCTATGTCTAACTGTTATACAAATCAAAAATCTAAATTCTATAATGACATTGGAGAACAGCAGTTTGCCCTTGGGCAGCAAGCAACATGACATGACATCAAATAACAATGATATAATGATACGTGAGTACGAATATAAAATTTGTTGCTCCATGAATCAAACAATTTTCAGCTTATCAGTTAGTTACAAATGAGTGTCCGTACGCGGCCCAATGCGTAGGCTATGAGCGTTATTAAACGATCACGCCCGCGCCATCGAACCACGCTCCGTCACTTCCGACGCTCATCGGCACGTCGTTATGGCCTTCCTCATCAGATTTGGGCCATGAACGGGTGCCCCGCTTCCCGCCTCCTGTCTGAGTGGACACAAGTCGCGGAGCACGATCGGAAACGAGCAGATTTAGTGGTGGTTTCACAACATAATACTATGGCGGTTAAATGTTAGTTATAGATAAGACATGATTAATTATTGTTTATTGAATTCTTTGAGATTTTTATATATTTTATCGATAAGTTCGATGTATGAGCTGAGTGCACAGTCTTTTTGTATGAGTTCGGTGACACAGTAAGGTGACACTCCGAGGCGGCTGCAAATCATTTCATGCTTATAGCGATGTGTTTCAAATCTGGGGCAATTTTCCAATAAGTGGTCGGGACTCTGTGTAGACGTCCCATCGCAAGGGCATGTGTCCGAAGGTGCGATTTTGAATCTGTGCAGATATGCGCGGTGACCTCCGTGCCCGGTTAAGACTTGGATGAGTTGGTGATTAGGTGTGATTTTTTGCCATAATTGTTGAATGTTGCCAAGACTGGGGAATATAGTGCTGGTTCTGCGGCCTTGTTCCGAGCTAATGTAGCGCGATTGCCAGGTACTCAGGCTGAGCCGTCGGACGTGGCGTTTAACGTATGAGCAAGGGAAGAACGCGTAATCGGGGGCTCGGTGCAAGTTGGTGGCGAGATTCGCCGCCTCATCAGCCATTTCATTACCGGGTATGCCGATGTGGCTCCTGACCCAAGACACCTCGATTCGGCCAATTGATTTGTATTCGTGTAAAATCATATGGATTTGTGTTACTATTGGGTGCGTGTTGCTTCGATTCTGGATAGCCATGATTGAGGATAAAGAATCCGTGAATATTTGTACGTCGGGGTGTCTTCGGTCGAGAGCCCACCGGCATGCACGTTGTATCGCCAGCAGCTCAGCCTGAAACACTGAGCAACAGTCGTGTAATTTGAGTTTTCTTACAGTAGGTGTGCCTAGGTTCCCGCCCGGATCGAAGCACACAAAGGCCGCGCCGACTCTGCCATCCTGCTGCTTACTGCCGTCAGTGAAAATTTGTAATGCAGTGTTGCGTAGAGTTAGATTTAATTCCTCCGGGTTGTGTGAAGTGATGAGTGGGATAGTTACTCTATCAGCGGGGTGCAGTAGGTGGTGAGTAGGGGTGGGTCGCTCGAAGGGGATGTCGGATGGGAGGAGATCGGTGGTGCCGACCAACCGGGCCATCTCGACCTTGTTCACCTCCAGGACCCGTAGGTCTAGGGGGATAAACTGTGCCAAGGCGAGGGCAGCGGAGGTTGAAGTAGTGCGGTATGCGCGTATGGCCTTAATGGCGAAACCGCGCTGCGTGCTGAGAAGTAGGCGACGGACCCATTTTTTCGCGGCCACGTGCCCCCACACCCCGGCGGCATAGGTTATTATGGGTATGATTACGTGTTCGTGTATAATACTTATGTTCTCGGGGTTCATGCCCCATGTGGGTTTGGCATATAAACAGATTTTATGGAATATACGAGTTGCCTTTTTGGTGATGTGGTGCACGTGTCCGCGAAACGTTAATCTCTCATCCAACACTACTCCAAGGAGTTTTATGTCCTTGGAGAAGCTAATGGCCTGTCCATCCATGCTGAGGTGGGCCGCTTTAGCCCTCGGGGTGAACGCGATCGCCTGGGTTTTGGCGGCGCCAAACACAAGTTTGACGCTCCTCCCCCAGGCGGCCACGTCCCCCAGGATGCCGTTGATTGTGTTTTCCAGTGCGCTAACGTCCTTAGCTGAGACCGTGAGAAATACGTCGTCGGCGTACGCCTGCATCCGACAATACGGCGGCAATGGCCTGCTGAGTAGCTCGTCGAGGATGATATTCCACATGACGGGTCCACATGTGGAGCCCTGTATGCATCCCTTCGACATGCGCTTGGAGACCCGCGCCCCCGCGTGGTCCAGGGTCACGCTGCGTTCGGATAGGTAGCTTACTACCAGTCCAAAAATGTTGTTGGGGCAGTCGATGACTCTGAGCCTGTGCAGCAAAGCGGGCCACCAAGCGTTGTCGAAGGCCGCTTTGATGTCGAGAGACACCGCGGCGACCAGATGCCCACGTTTCTTAGCATCCTCGACGAACTCCAGAGCGGCGCGAATGGCAGCAGTCGTATTCGTTTGTTCGCGGAATCCGTACTGCTTGCCACTCGTTTTGCCGCCAGTGTCTGCCCGATACACTATTCTTTTTATGAATAGTTTCTCGAGCAGTTTGCCGAATACAGGCAGAAGCCCAATCGGTCGGTACGCACCGAGGGAGTTGTGATCAGGTTTACCAGGTTTTGGGATGATTCTAACGAAGGCCTCCTTCCACTGCCGGGGGAAGTGCTGGAGCATGAGACATTGGTTAAATATGTTTGTCATCAATTTGGGGTATAGTTTTATAAAATGTTTACATATATCGGCTGTGAGACCGTCTAGCCCGGGGGCCTTTTTTGGGTTCATATTGCTGATGTGCTCCATCACCTCCTCCGCAGCGAAAGGGGGATCGTCGGGAGAGTCAGGTCGGGTATGACTGCTGGATCTCAAACTGTGATGGTGTGGTTCGGTGTCCGGTCCGTCGTCGGGGTAGAAATGGTGCAGCAATGCTGTCGCCGTTTCCGCTCCTCCGACGGTATACCGGCCACCTATGTCGAGTGTTGCAGGGGGTCGTCGGGGGGCCGCATCCTTAAGGAGGCGGTTAGTGAGCGACCAGACGTTCTCCCTGGTTTGTAGCTCGCAGAACTCTCTAAAGTTTTGGGTCGAGGCCGCACGGATTTCCCGCGCGTAGACCGCTTTGAGGCTCTGCAGCTCGGTTGCCAGGGGGCCCGGCGGTCGCCCACGTCTGATTTCAGAATGTAGTTTGCGATGTAGACTGATGACTTCCTGTTTGCGTTGTTCCAGTGATTCGGACCACCATGGAGGTTTGTATTTATTGCCGCTCTTCTTGGTGGGCATGGATTCTCTACAGGCCTGGTGGATTATGTGTGTGATTTTGTCTATAGTGTCTTCCAGTTGTTGGGTGTTGTATGAATGGATGTTGCGGTCGAGTATGTCTGATGTGGTAAATTGTGTGTGTAATGATTCGGCGAATTGTGCCCAATTAGCCTTGGAGCTCTTATATAAATAGGTTGTTTGTGTGTTGTGTGTAGTGGTGGAGTGAGTGAGTGTGTCGACCTCGACGCGAAACACAACGGCATTATGTTGTGATGATGGGCAACCCGCTAGGTCGACCCGCCATCCTCTAACGGCGTCAAATAAGTCATATGAGACCATGGTGACATCAATTATGGAGGTTCTAATTCGCCCATGCGTGACGGCCTCGAAGGTGGGGGTCGACCCCAGATTGCATATATGCAAATCGTTGGCGCAGGCCAGCTCCGCGATGTCGTTTCCGCGGGGGTTCGCGGTGGCGCTCCCCCATAAGGGGTGCCAACCGTTAAAATCCCCGCCGAGGACCACGGAGCTGCCCTGCGTCAACCTAAGGAATGTGTCGATATTTGTAATGGTGTTATGTTCATCGTGGTCCGGCTCGACATAGGCCGACGCCAAATATATGCGCCGAGATCCTAAGTCCAGCCGTACCACGCTAAGGTTGGATGTTGAATGTTGGGTCATGCCCAGCATACGCCAGTGTCCAGATTTAGTTACCACGCATGCCTTAACTCTTTCCCCGGTGTTGAACTGAAAGATGTTCGCGCCGGGGATGGACCGAACCATCGTGCCGGCGCCGACATACGGTTCCGACACGAGGGCAATGGTATGGCGACCTGCCATAAATGAGGAGGCGAATTCCTCAAAGCACCTTTTCGATTTGTCAAGGTTACACTGGATAATTGATATGTGCTTAAACTTGGCCATTTTCAACTCTATTATTGATCCTTATTTTCATGGCTTGGATGCGCGGACAGGTCATGGAGGTCGCCATGTGTTTCGCGTCGAGTTTGGTATTGAATCTAGTGTTGTGTTTTGTACAGTTGTAACATTTGGCAGAGCCGGGTTTGGTCCTTATAGGGCAAGCGTCAATGTGGTGACTCTCGTCAGCGCAGTGGGCGCAGGGTTTGGTTGTTACTTCGCATTTAGTTCTTGTGTGTCCGAATTGTAGACACCCAAAGCATTGGATAAATGGGGAAAACTCATCGACGTGGACCCTTTGATATTCCACATTGACTCTCCCCATCCCAGTGACGTGTCTCCAGATTTTAGGGTGAGCGGTGAATATTGCATTATAGAGTTTTTCGTTACGATTATTCCGCTTAAAGCGGAGTACCAGGTCGTCAGGCGCGGAGTTGAGTTTGGTTATCTCAGGGTTCTGTGTGATTATGATTTGAGTGAGCTCCTCGGATGGGACGTCTTTGGATATTCCCTTGAGGATGAACATTGGGCGCAGGGTGCGTGCAGGCTCGGCTGTCACTAGTGTGTTGGTTTCAGAATTCAGGCGCCTCAGAGCGTCGTCCCTATCCTCTGGCTTCTCGAACTCGATTCTGAGTTTTCCGTTTGAAATTGTCTGTACTCTTGCCGGTGCGTAACTGGTTCCTCGGAAGGATATAGATTTACGAAATGCCGTAACTGCTTCCTCCTTGGTTTTTGTTGCGGTGGTGGGTGTAACTATTATCGCGGGGCGTGAGGTAGGGGGGCTTGTGTGTGGTGCTCTTCTAGGTGGATTCGATTTGTTGATGACCGGGCGGGTGGTGGTTGAGGGGGCGGTGGCTGATGCGGCAGCGGAGGCGACTGCAGCATAGGTTGATTTCACCTGTTCCCTTTGCAGCACAGCTATTTCCTCCTTGATGCTGTTGACGGCGGTGAGGTGGTTCGCTAATTCCTTCTTGACACATTGAAGGATGTCCTGTTTGAGGTCATTATTGTTGTTAGAGTTGTTTCCTTGGGTTGCTGTCGGGGGGCCGTTGTTGGTGATAACCTGCGGGACGTCTTTGTCATTGATGAGGGAGGCTGCGAGTTTTCCAATTTGTACCGCAATGCAGCGTATAACTTGCTTGCCCTCCTTTTTGACGCTTTTATTGATGATTGCTTTTCGCATCAATTGGGCGTATGTCTCCAGCGTGTCTCCTAGTTTCTCTCTGTTTATCGGGTATATATCTTCTTCTTCTCCTTCCATAAGTGAAGAAGGTATTTCAATAAATGGGAAGTCCTCAGGGTAATCTGGCTCGTCCATTTTTGGGCATGAGTTGAGTGTCGGTGAGGTTATTCAGGTTAGGAGGGGAGGTAGGGGGGGAATTTGGGGATTCTGCCGAGACCGATCGCTAGGCCTTCCCGAGCCGGTTCTAACGAACCCAAACTCAAGGGGTCTATGACCGGTAACCGACGGAGATAGGATTAGGGAGGTGAGGGAGGGAATATGGGGGGAATTCCGGGATTCCGCCGGGGCCAGTCGCTAGGCCTTCCCGAGCCGGTTCTAACGAACCCAAACTCAGGGGGTCTAGGACCAGAAACGGCGGAGATAGGATTAGGGAGGTGAAGGAGGGAATATGGGGGGGAATTCCGGGATTCCGCCGGGGCCAGTCGCTAGGCCTACCCGAGCCGGTTCTAACGAACCCAAACTCAGGGGGTCCAGGACCAGAAACGGCGGAGATAGGATTAGGGGGGGTGAGGTAAGTATGCGGGGAGGGGGGGGAGGGAGGGGGGGGGGAAGGTTTCGTGGGGTGACGTTTGGGAGGGGTTTGGTGAGAAGGGCAGCGGGGGGTAGAGGAGACTAAAATGGCTAAGTCCGGGAAAAAGTGGGCGGGGCCAAGGTAAAAGGGGGCGGGACTTAACTTGAAGTGGGCGGGGCTAAAACGGAAAAAGTGGGAGGAGCTAACAAAAGTGGGCGGGGCCAATGTACAAGGGGGCGGAACTTAACTTGAAGTGGGCGGGGCTAAATCGGGAAAAGTGGGAGGAGCTAGCAAAAGTGGGCGGAGTTTAGGGGCAAAGTGGGTGGAGTTTACACGAAGTGGGCGGAGTCTCTTTTGGCAGAGGGCCAATGAGATGCAAGATAATTAGGATGGGCTTGACAGAGTTTACCAATGGGGTGATCAATAAATAGTCATTGGCCAGGCTAAGGGGGCCAATGATGAAGTAAATAAATATTAGATTTTAACAGTAAGTTAACTTTATACTATGAATAACGAATATTTAAAATTTCACAACTTCCCAATTTTAATACTAAAATGGTTTTAACTATGAATAAGGTTTTAAAATAGGATATTAGTGAGTGGGAATATTGAGAGGAAAACCTCGCTCAATCAGCCCCCATTGCTCCGATCAGGTCGTGAGTGGTGTCGTTGAATTCGGGAGGTTGCCCTCTACCGAATTATTCTGTCAGACAGACTTCGTACCTGTATGATGACGAGATCTGACCTTCTTCCGGTGATTCTGAAAATGACTTTTTTATTTCTGGCTCGAATTTGCTGGTTCTTGGTATATAGGCTGGGGGTCCACAAAAAATGATTTGAACACTAGTTCCAGGTTCCTAGGTCTGAAGGTCACTTAGTAATCGCTTGGTAAATGTACTGCTAAAAACTCACTATATGTCCTGATGGATTCGAAGCACTTCCGGTTGTCCGATGGTGATGAACTTGGTGTCCAGGGATTCTTGGTGAAGTGGCGCAACTTCTGGTGTATGAGCTGGCCCAGGATCTCAGCTCCTGAGAGCAGGGGAGCCCTCCGAAGTTGAAGTATGAATTTTGAGGGTGAAAGCACCGCTCAATGGAAGAATACGGCAGCTAGAGTTGTACAATTTGGTGAACAATGTAGTCCTGGCTCGGGGCTACCACTGTGGGGTCCAGGATCAATTCTAGCTGGAAGGTTTGTGAAGTTATGGAAGAAAAACTGTCTTTAACTGTGAAAAACTGGGTGTGGCGCACTTCACTGTTCGATATCTTCGAAATTTCCCACGAGAAAATTCTGAAACTTTGCACAGGGGAGGGGGGGGATACACGGAGTCGAACTGCAGTCCAAAAACTATATGTAAAAGATCGTTTTACGGAGATAACGTCACTTGGGTAACTTGGGAAAATTTTCACAAAATGTTTTTCTTTTATAACTTTGTCAATTGTTGTCCGATTTTCGAAATTGTTTTTGATACACATAGAGGGTCACAGCGCGCACATTTTGGTGTATCACACTTGTTATTTTCGCACATATAACCTATTTTTCGGATTTTTTGAACGCGGAGCGGCTTAAAAGTGATGCGCGCGGTACGGCGTTCGCGCTGCGACTGGGTTAGGTTAGGTTAGGTTAGGTTAGGTTAGGTTAGGTTAGGTTAGGTTAGGTTAGGTTAGGTTAGGTTAGGTTAGGTTAGGTTAGGTTAGGTTAGGTTAGGTTAGGTTAGGTTAGGTTAGGTTAGGTTAGGTTAGGTTAGGTTAGGTTAGGTTAGGTTAGGTTAGGTTAGGTTAGGTTAGGTTAGGTTAGGTTAGGTTAGGTTAGGTTAGGTTAGGTTAGGTTAGGTTAGGTTAGGTTAGGTTAGGTTAGGTTAGGTTAGGTTAGGTTAGGTTAGGTTAGGTTAGGTTAGGTTAGGTTAGGTTAGGTTAGGTTAGGTTAGGTTAGGTTAGGTTAGGTTAGGTTAGGTTAGGTTAGGTTAGGTTAGGTTAGGTTAGGTTAGGTTAGGTTAGGTTAGGTTAGGTTAGGTTAGGTTAGGTTAGGTTAGGTTAGGTTAGGTTAGGTTAGGTTAGGTTAGGTTAGGTTAGGTTAGGTTAGGTTAGGTTAGGTTAGGTTAGGTTAGGTTAGGTTAGGTTAGGTTAGGTTAGGTTAGGTTAGGTTAGGTTAGGTTAGGTTAGGTTAGGTTAGGTTAGGTTAGGTTAGGTTAGGTTAGGTTAGGTTAGGTTAGGTTAGGTTAGGTTAGGTTAGGTTAGGTTAGGTTAGGTTAGGTTAGGTTAGGTTAGGTTAGGTTAGGTTAGGTTAGGTTAGGTTAGGTTAGGTTAGGTTAGGTTAGGTTAGGTTAGGTTAGGTTAGGTTAGGTTAGGTTAGGTTAGGTTAGGTTAGGTTAGGTTAGGTTAGGTTAGGTTAGGTTAGGTTAGGTTAGGTTAGGTTAGGTTAGGTTAGGTTAGGTTAGGTTAGGTTAGGTTAGGTTAGGTTAGGTTAGGTTAGGTTAGGTTAGGTTAGGTTAGGTTAGGTTAGGTTAGGTTAGGTTAGGTTAGGTTAGGTTAGGTTAGGTTAGGTTAGGTTAGGTTAGGTTAGGTTAGGTTAGGTTAGGTTAGGTTAGGTTAGGTTAGGTTAGGTTAGGTTAGGTTAGGTTAGGTTAGGTTAGGTTAGGTTAGGTTAGGTTAGGTTAGGTTAGGTTAGGTTAGGTTAGGTTAGGTTAGGTTAGGTTAGGTTAGGTTAGGTTAGGTTAGGTTAGGTTAGGTTAGGTTAGGTTAGGTTAGGTTAGGTTAGGTTAGGTTAGGTTAGGTTAGGTTAGGTTAGGTTAGGTTAGGTTAGGTTAGGTTAGGTTAGGTTAGGTTAGGTTAGGTTAGGTTAGGTTAGGTTAGGTTAGGTTAGGTTAGGTTAGGTTAGGTTAGGTTAGGTTAGGTTAGGTTAGGTTAGGTTAGGTTAGGTTAGGTTAGGTTAGGTTAGGTTAGGTTAGGTTAGGTTAGGTTAGGTTAGGTTAGGTTAGGTTAGGTTAGGTTAGGTTAGGTTAGGTTAGGTTAGGTTAGGTTAGGTTAGGTTAGGTTAGGTTAGGTTAGGTTAGGTTAGGTTAGGTTAGGTTAGGTTAGGTTAGGTTAGGTTAGGTTAGGTTAGGTTAGGTTAGGTTAGGTTAGGTTAGGTTAGGTTAGGTTAGGTTAGGTTAGGTTAGGTTAGGTTAGGTTAGGTTAGGTTAGGTTAGGTTAGGTTAGGTTAGGTTAGGTTAGGTTAGGTTAGGTTAGGTTAGGTTAGGTTAGGTTAGGTTAGGTTAGGTTAGGTTAGGTTAGGTTAGGTTAGGTTAGGTTAGGTTAGGTTAGGTTAGGTTAGGTTAGGTTAGGTTAGGTTAGGTTAGGTTAGGTTAGGTTAGGTTAGGTTAGGTTAGGTTAGGTTAGGTTAGGTTAGGTTAGGTTAGGTTAGGTTAGGTTAGGTTAGGTTAGGTTAGGTTAGGTTAGGTTAGGTTAGGTTAGGTTAGGTTAGGTTAGGTTAGGTTAGGTTAGGTTAGGTTAGGTTAGGTTAGGTTAGGTTAGGTTAGGTTAGGTTAGGTTAGGTTAGGTTAGGTTAGGTTAGGTTAGGTTAGGTTAGGTTAGGTTAGGTTAGGTTAGGTTAGGTTAGGTTAGGTTAGGTTAGGTTAGGTTAGGTTAGGTTAGGTTAGGTTAGGTTAGGTTAGGTTAGGTTAGGTTAGGTTAGGTTAGGTTAGGTTAGGTTAGGTTAGGTTAGGTTAGGTTAGGTTAGGTTAGGTTAGGTTAGGTTAGGTTAGGTTAGGTTAGGTTAGGTTAGGTTAGGTTAGGTTAGGTTAGGTTAGGTTAGGTTAGGTTAGGTTAGGTTAGGTTAGGTTAGGTTAGGTTAGGTTAGGTTAGGTTAGGTTAGGTTAGGTTAGGTTAGGTTAGGTTAGGTTAGGTTAGGTTAGGTTAGGTTAGGTTAGGTTAGGTTAGGTTAGGTTAGGTTAGGTTAGGTTAGGTTAGGTTAGGTTAGGTTAGGTTAGGTTAGGTTAGGTTAGGTTAGGTTAGGTTAGGTTAGGTTAGGTTAGGTTAGGTTAGGTTAGGTTAGGTTAGGTTAGGTTAGGTTAGGTTAGGTTAGGTTAGGTTAGGTTAGGTTAGGTTAGGTTAGGTTAGGTTAGGTTAGGTTAGGTTAGGTTAGGTTAGGTTAGGTTAGGTTAGGTTAGGTTAGGTTAGGTTAGGTTAGGTTAGGTTAGGTTAGGTTAGGTTAGGTTAGGTTAGGTTAGGTTAGGTTAGGTTAGGTTAGGTTAGGTTAGGTTAGGTTAGGTTAGGTTAGGTTAGGTTAGGTTAGGTTAGGTTAGGTTAGGTTAGGTTAGGTTAGGTTAGGTTAGGTTAGGTTAGGTTAGGTTAGGTTAGGTTAGGTTAGGTTAGGTTAGGTTAGGTTAGGTTAGGTTAGGTTAGGTTAGGTTAGGTTAGGTTAGGTTAGGTTAGGTTAGGTTAGGTTAGGTTAGGTTAGGTTAGGTTAGGTTAGGTTAGGTTAGGTTAGGTTAGGTTAGGTTAGGTTAGGTTAGGTTAGGTTAGGTTAGGTTAGGTTAGGTTAGGTTAGGTTAGGTTAGGTTAGGTTAGGTTAGGTTAGGTTAGGTTAGGTTAGGTTAGGTTAGGTTAGGTTAGGTTAGGTTAGGTTAGGTTAGGTTAGGTTAGGTTAGGTTAGGTTAGGTTAGGTTAGGTTAGGTTAGGTTAGGTTAGGTTAGGTTAGGTTAGGTTAGGTTAGGTTAGGTTAGGTTAGGTTAGGTTAGGTTAGGTTAGGTTAGGTTAGGTTAGGTTAGGTTAGGTTAGGTTAGGTTAGGTTAGGTTAGGTTAGGTTAGGTTAGGTTAGGTTAGGTTAGGTTAGGTTAGGTTAGGTTAGGTTAGGTTAGGTTAGGTTAGGTTAGGTTAGGTTAGGTTAGGTTAGGTTAGGTTAGGTTAGGTTAGGTTAGGTTAGGTTAGGTTAGGTTAGGTTAGGTTAGGTTAGTTAGGTTAGGTTAGGTTAGGTTAGGTTAGGTTAGGTTAGGTTAGGTTAGGTTAGGTTAGGTTAGGTTAGGTTAGTTAGGTTAGGTTAGGTTAGGTTAGGTTAGGTTAGGTTAGGTTAGGTTAGGTTAGGTTAGGTTAGGTTAGGTTAGGTTAGGTTAGGTTAGGTTAGGTTAGGTTAGGTTAGGTTAGGTTAGGTTAGGTTAGGTTAGGTTAGGTTAGGTTAGGTTAGGTTAGGTTAGGTTAGGTTAGGTTAGGTTAGGTTAGGTTAGGTTAGGTTAGGTTAGGTTAGGTTAGGTTAGGTTAGGTTAGGTTAGGTTAGTTAGGTTAGGTTAGGTTAGGTTAGGTTAGGTTAGGTTAGGTTAGGTTAGGTTAGGTTAGGTTAGGTTAGGTTAGGTTAGGTTAGGTTAGGTTAGGTTAGGTTAGGTTAGGTTAGGTTAGGTTAGGTTAGGTTAGGTTAGGTTAGGTTAGGTTAGGTTAGGTTAGGTTAGGTTAGGTTAGGTTAGGTTAGGTTAGGTTAGGTTAGTTAGGTTAGGTTAGGTTAGGTTAGGTTAGGTTAGGTTAGGTTAGGTTAGGTTAGGTTAGGTTAGGTTAGGTTAGGTTAGGTTAGGTTAGGTTAGGTTAGGTTAGGTTAGGTTAGGTTAGGTTAGGTTAGGTTAGGTTAGGTTAGGTTAGGTTAGGTTAGGTTAGGTTAGGTTAGGTTAGGTTAGGTTAGGTTAGGTTAGGTTAGGTTAGGTTAGGTTAGGTTAGGTTAGTTAGGTTAGGTTAGGTTAGGTTAGGTTAGGTTAGGTTAGGTTAGGTTAGGTTAGGTTAGGTTAGGTTAGGTTAGGTTAGGTTAGGTTAGGTTAGGTTAGGTTAGGTTAGGTTAGGTTAGGTTAGGTTAGGTTAGGTTAGGTTAGGTTAGGTTAGGTTAGGTTAGGTTAGGTTAGGTTAGGTTAGGTTAGGTTAGGTTAGGTTAGGTTAGGTTAGTTAGGTTAGGTTAGGTTAGGTTAGGTTAGGTTAGGTTAGGTTAGGTTAGGTTAGGTTAGGTTAGGTTAGGTTAGGTTAGGTTAGGTTAGGTTAGGTTAGGTTAGGTTAGGTTAGGTTAGGTTAGGTTAGGTTAGGTTAGGTTAGTTAGGTTAGGTTAGGTTAGGTTAGGTTAGGTTAGGTTAGTTAGGTTAGGTTAGGTTAGGTTAGGTTAGGTTAGGTTAGGTTAGGTTAGGTTAGGTTAGGTTAGGTTAGGTTAGGTTAGGTTAGGTTAGGTTAGGTTAGGTTAGGTTAGGTTAGGTTAGGTTAGGTTAGGTTAGGTTAGGTTAGGTTAGGTTAGGTTAGGTTAGGTTAGGTTAGGTTAGGTTAGGTTAGGTTAGGTTAGGTTAGGTTAGGTTAGGTTAGGTTAGGTTAGGTTAGGTTAGGTTAGGTTAGGTTAGGTTAGGTTAGGTTAGGTTAGGTTAGGTTAGGTTAGGTTAGGTTAGGTTAGGTTAGGTTAGGTTAGGTTAGGTTAGGTTAGGTTAGGTTAGGTTAGGTTAGGTTAGGTTAGGTTAGGTTAGGTTAGGTTAGGTTAGGTTAGGTTAGGTTAGGTTAGGTTAGGTTAGGTTAGGTTAGGTTAGGTTAGGTTAGGTTAGGTTAGGTTAGGTTAGGTTAGGTTAGGTTAGGTTAGGTTAGGTTAGGTTAGGTTAGGTTAGGTTAGGTTAGGTTAGGTTAGGTTAGGTTAGGTTAGGTTAGGTTAGGTTAGGTTAGGTTAGGTTAGGTTAGGTTAGGTTAGGTTAGTTAGGTTAGGTTAGGTTAGGTTAGGTTAGGTTAGGTTAGGTTAGGTTAGGTTAGGTTAGGTTAGGTTAGGTTAGGTTAGGTTAGGTTAGGTTAGGTTAGGTTAGGTTAGGTTAGGTTAGGTTAGGTTAGGTTAGGTTAGGTTAGGTTAGGTTAGGTTAGGTTAGGTTAGGTTAGGTTAGGTTAGGTTAGGTTAGGTTAGGTTAGGTTAGGTTAGGTTAGGTTAGGTTAGGTTAGGTTAGGTTAGGTTAGGTTAGGTTAGGTTAGGTTAGGTTAGGTTAGGTTAGGTTAGGTTAGGTTAGGTTAGGTTAGGTTAGGTTAGGTTAGGTTAGGTTAGGTTAGGTTAGGTTAGGTTAGGTTAGGTTAGGTTAGGTTAGGTTAGGTTAGGTTAGGTTAGGTTAGGTTAGGTTAGGTTAGGTTAGGTTAGGTTAGGTTAGGTTAGGTTAGGTTAGGTTAGGTTAGGTTAGGTTAGGTTAGGTTAGGTTAGGTTAGGTTAGGTTAGGTTAGGTTAGGTTAGGTTAGGTTAGGTTAGGTTAGGTTAGGTTAGGTTAGGTTAGGTTAGGTTAGGTTAGGTTAGGTTAGGTTAGGTTAGGTTAGGTTAGGTTAGGTTAGGTTAGGTTAGGTTAGGTTAGTTAGGTTAGGTTAGGTTAGGTTAGGTTAGGTTAGGTTAGGTTAGGTTAGGTAGGTTAGGTTAGGTTAGGTTAGGTTAGGTTAGGTTAGGTTAGGTTAGGTTAGGTTAGGTTAGGTTAGGTTAGGTTAGGTTAGGTTAGGTTAGGTTAGGTTAGGTTAGGTTAGGTTAGGTTAGGTTAGGTTAGGTTAGGTTAGGTTAGGTTAGGTTAGGTTAGGTTAGGTTAGGTTAGGTTAGGTTAGGTTAGGTTAGGTTAGGTTAGGTTAGGTTAGGTTAGGTTAGGTTAGGTTAGGTTAGGTTAGGTTAGGTTAGGTTAGGTTAGGTTAGGTTAGGTTAGGTTAGGTTAGGTTAGGTTAGGTTAGGTTAGGTTAGGTTAGGTTAGGTTAGGTTAGGTTAGGTTAGGTTAGGTTAGGTTAGGTTAGGTTAGGTTAGGTTAGTTAGGTTAGGTTAGGTTAGGTTAGGTTAGGTTAGGTTAGGTTAGGTTAGGTTAGGTTAGGTTAGGTTAGGTTAGGTTAGGTTAGGTTAGGTTAGGTTAGGTTAGGTTAGGTTAGGTTAGGTTAGGTTAGGTTAGGTTAGGTTAGGTTAGGTTAGGTTAGGTTAGGTTAGGTTAGGTTAGGTTAGGTTAGGTTAGGTTAGGTTAGGTTAGGTTAGGTTAGGTTAGGTTAGGTTAGGTTAGGTTAGGTTAGGTTAGGTTAGGTTAGTTAGGTTAGGTTAGGTTAGGTTAGGTTAGGTTAGGTTAGGTTAGGTTAGGTTAGGTTAGGTTAGGTTAGGTTAGGTTAGGTTAGGTTAGGTTAGGTTAGGTTAGGTTAGGTTAGGTTAGGTTAGGTTAGGTTAGGTTAGGTTAGGTTAGGTTAGGTTAGTTAGGTTAGGTTAGGTTAGGTTAGGTTAGGTTAGGTTAGGTTAGGTTAGGTTAGGTTAGGTTAGGTTAGGTTAGGTTAGGTTAGGTTAGGTTAGGTTAGGTTAGGTTAGGTTAGGTTAGGTTAGGTTAGGTTAGGTTAGGTTAGGTTAGGTTAGGTTAGGTTAGGTTAGGTTAGGTTAGGTTAGGTTAGGTTAGGTTAGGTTAGGTTAGGTAGTTAGGTTAGGTTAGGTTAGGTTAGGTTAGGTTAGGTTAGGTTAGGTTAGGTTAGGTTAGGTTAGGTTAGGTTAGGTTAGGTTAGGTTAGGTTAGTTAGGTTAGGTTAGTTAGGTTAGGTTAGGTTAGGTTAGGTTAGGTTAGGTTAGGTTAGGTTAGGTTAGGTTAGGTTAGGTTAGGTTAGGTTAGGTTAGGTTAGGTTAGGTTAGGTTAGGTTAGGTTAGGTTAGGTTAGGTTAGGTTAGGTTAGGTTAGGTTAGGTTAGGTTAGGTTAGGTTAGGTTAGGTTAGGTTAGGTTAGGTTAGGTTAGGTTAGGTTAGGTTAGGTTAGGTTAGGTTAGGTTAGGTTAGGTTAGTTAGGTTAGGTTAGGTTAGGTTAGGTTAGGTTAGGTTAGGTTAGGTTAGGTTAGGTTAGGTTAGGTTAGGTTAGGTTAGTTAGGTTAGGTTAGGTTAGGTTAGGTTAGGTTAGGTTAGGTTAGGTTAGGTTAGGTTAGGTTAGGTTAGGTTAGGTTAGGTTAGGTTAGGTTAGGTTAGGTTAGGTTAGGTTAGGTTAGGTTAGGTTAGGTTAGGTTAGGTTAGGTTAGGTTAGGTTAGGTTAGGTTAGGTTAGGTTAGGTTAGGTTAGGTTAGGTTAGGTTAGGTTAGGTTAGGTAGGTTAGGTTAGGTTAGGTTAGGTTAGGTTAGGTTAGGTTAGGTTAGGTTAGGTTAGGTTAGGTTAGGTTAGGTTAGGTTAGGTTAGGTTAGGTTAGGTTAGGTTAGGTTAGGTTAGGTTAGGTTAGGTTAGGTTAGGTTAGGTTAGGTTAGGTTAGGTTAGGTTAGGTTAGGTTAGTTAGGTTAGGTTAGGTTAGGTTAGGTTAGGTTAGGTTAGGTTAGGTTAGGTTAGGTTAGGTTAGGTTAGGTTAGGTTAGGTTAGGTTAGGTTAGGTTAGGTTAGGTTAGGTTAGGTTAGGTTAGGTTAGGTTAGGTTAGGTTAGGTTAGGTTAGGTTAGGTTAGGTTAGGTTAGGTTAGGTTAGGTTAGGTTAGGTTAGGTTAGGTTAGGTTAGGTTAGGTTAGGTTAGGTTAGGTTAGGTAGGTTAGGTTAGGTTAGGTTAGGTTAGGTTAGGTTAGGTTAGGTTAGTTAGGTTAGGTTAGGTTAGGTTAGGTTAGGTTAGGTTAGGTTAGGTTAGGTTAGGTTAGGTTAGGTTAGGTTAGGTTAGGTTAGGTTAGGTTAGGTTAGGTTAGGTTAGGTTAGGTTAGGTTAGGTTAGGTTAGGTTAGGTTAGGTTAGGTTAGGTTAGGTTAGGTTAGGTTAGTTAGGTTAGGTTAGGTTAGGTTAGGTTAGGTTAGGTTAGGTTAGGTTAGTTAGGTTAGGTTAGGTTAGGTTAGGTTAGGTTAGGTTAGGTTAGGTTAGGTTAGGTTAGGTTAGGTTAGGTTAGGTTAGGTTAGGTTAGGTTAGGTTAGGTTAGGTTAGGTTAGGTTAGTTAGGTTAGGTTAGGTTAGGTTAGGTTAGGTTAGGTTAGGTTAGGTTAGGTTAGGTTAGGTTAGGTTAGGTTAGGTTAGGTTAGGTTAGGTTAGGTTAGGTTAGGTTAGGTTAGGTTAGGTTAGGTTAGGTTAGGTTAGGTTAGGTTAGGTTAGGTTAGGTTAGGTTAGGTTAGGTTAGGTTAGGTTAGGTTAGGTTAGGTTAGGTTAGGTTAGGTTAGGTTAGGTTAGGTTAGGTTAGGTTAGGTTAGGTTAGGTTAGGTTAGGTTAGGTTAGGTTAGGTTAGGTTAGGTTAGGTTAGGTTAGGTTAGGTTAGGTTAGGTTAGGTTAGGTTAGGTTAGGTTAGGTTAGGTTAGGTTAGGTTAGGTTAGGTTAGGTTAGGTTAGGTTAGGTTAGGTTAGGTTAGGTTAGGTTAGGTTAGGTTAGGTTAGGTTAGGTTAGGTTAGGTTAGGTTAGGTTAGGTTAGGTTAGGTTAGGTTAGGTTAGGTTAGGTTAGGTTAGGTTAGGTTAGGTTAGGTTAGGTTAGGTTAGGTTAGGTAGGTTAGGTTAGGTTAGGTTAGGTTAGGTTAGGTTAGGTTAGTTAGGTTAGGTTAGGTTAGGTTAGGTTAGGTTAGGTTAGGTTAGGTTAGGTTAGGTTAGGTTAGGTTAGTTAGGTTAGGTTAGGTTAGGTTAGGTTAGGTTAGGTTAGGTTAGGTTAGGTTAGGTTAGGTTAGGTTAGTTAGGTTAGGTTAGGTTAGGTTAGGTTAGGTTAGGTTAGGTTAGGTTAGGTTAGGTTAGGTTAGGTTAGGTTAGGTTAGGTTAGGTTAGTTAGGTTAGGTTAGGTTAGGTTAGGTTAGGTTAGGTTAGGTTAGGTTAGGTTAGGTTAGGTTAGGTTAGGTTAGGTTAGGTTAGGTTAGGTTAGGTTAGGTTAGGTTAGGTTAGGTTAGGTTAGGTTAGGTTAGGTTAGGTTAGGTTAGGTTAGGTTAGTTAGGTTAGGTTAGGTTAGGTTAGGTTAGGTTAGGTTAGGTTAGGTTAGGTTAGGTTAGGTTAGGTTAGGTTAGGTTAGGTTAGGTTAGGTTAGGTTAGGTTAGTTAGGTTAGGTTAGGTTAGGTTAGGTTAGGTTAGGTTAGGTTAGGTTAGGTTAGGTTAGGTTAGGTTAGGTTAGGTTAGGTTAGGTTAGGTTAGGTTAGGTTAGGTTAGGTTAGGTTAGGTTAGGTTAGGTTAGGTTAGGTTAGGTTAGGTTAGGTTAGGTTAGGTTAGGTTAGGTTAGGTTAGGTTAGGTTAGGTTAGGTTAGGTTAGGTTAGGTTAGGTTAGGTTAGGTTAGGTTAGGTTAGGTTAGGTTAGGTTAGGTTAGGTTAGGTTAGGTTAGGTTAGGTTAGGTTAGGTTAGGTTAGGTTAGGTTAGGTTAGGTTAGGTTAGGTTAGGTTAGGTTAGGTTAGGTTAGGTTAGGTTAGGTTAGGTTAGGTTAGGTTAGGTAGGTTAGGTTAGGTTAGGTTAGGTTAGGTTAGGTTAGGTTAGGTTAGGTTAGGTTAGGTTAGGTTAGGTTAGGTTAGGTTAGGTTAGGTTAGGTTAGGTTAGGTTAGGTTAGGTTAGGTTAGGTTAGGTTAGGTTAGGTTAGGTTAGGTTAGGTTAGGTTAGGTTAGGTTAGGTTAGGTTAGGTTAGGTTAGGTTAGGTTAGGTTAGGTTAGGTTAGGTTAGGTTAGGTTAGTTAGGTTAGGTTAGGTTAGGTTAGGTTAGTTAGGTTAGGTTAGGTTAGGTTAGGTTAGGTTAGGTTAGGTTAGGTTAGGTTAGGTTAGGTTAGGTTAGGTTAGGTTAGGTTAGGTTAGGTTAGGTTAGGTTAGGTTAGGTTAGGTTAGGTTAGGTTAGGTTAGGTTAGGTTAGGTTAGGTTAGGTTAGGTTAGGTTAGGTTAGGTTAGGTTAGGTTAGGTTAGGTTAGGTTAGGTTAGGTTAGGTTAGGTTAGGTTAGGTTAGGTTAGGTTAGGTTAGGTTAGGTTAGGTTAGGTTAGGTTAGGTTAGGTTAGGTTAGGTTAGGTTAGGTTAGGTTAGGTTAGGTTAGGTTAGTTAGGTTAGGTTAGGTTAGGTTAGGTTAGGTTAGGTTAGGTTAGGTTAGGTTAGGTTAGGTTAGGTTAGGTTAGGTTAGGTTAGGTTAGGTTAGGTTAGGTTAGGTTAGGTTAGGTTAGGTTAGGTTAGGTTAGGTTAGGTTAGGTTAGGTTAGGTTAGGTTAGGTTAGGTTAGGTTAGGTTAGGTTAGGTTAGGTTAGGTTAGGTTAGGTTAGGTTAGGTTAGGTTAGGTTAGGTTAGGTTAGGTTAGGTTAGGTTAGGTTAGGTTAGGTTAGGTTAGGTTAGGTTAGGTTAGGTTAGTTAGGTTAGGTTAGGTTAGGTTAGGTTAGGTTAGGTTAGGTTAGGTTAGGTTAGGTTAGGTTAGGTTAGGTTAGGTTAGGTTAGGTTAGGTTAGGTTAGGTTAGGTTAGGTTAGGTTAGGTTAGGTTAGGTTAGGTTAGGTTAGGTTAGGTTAGGTTAGGTTAGGTTAGGTTAGGTTAGGTTAGGTTAGGTTAGGTTAGTTAGGTTAGGTTAGGTTAGGTTAGGTTAGGTTAGGTTAGGTTAGGTTAGTTAGGTTAGGTTAGGTTAGGTTAGGTTAGGTTAGGTTAGGTTAGTTAGGTTAGGTTAGGTTAGGTTAGGTTAGGTTAGGTTAGGTTAGGTTAGGTTAGGTTAGGTTAGGTTAGGTTAGGTTAGTTAGGTTAGGTTAGGTTAGGTTAGGTTAGGTTAGGTTAGGTTAGGTTAGGTTAGGTTAGTTAGGTTAGGTTAGGTTAGGTTAGGTTAGGTTAGGTTAGGTTAGGTTAGGTTAGTTAGGTTAGGTTAGGTTAGGTTAGGTTAGGTTAGGTTAGGTTAGGTTAGGTTAGGTTAGGTAGTTAGGTTAGGTTAGGTTAGGTTAGGTTAGGTTAGGTTAGGTTAGGTTAGTTAGGTTAGGTTAGGTTAGGTTAGGTTAGGTTAGGTTAGGTTAGGTTAGGTTAGGTTAGGTTAGGTTAGGTTAGGTTAGGTTAGGTTAGGTTAGGTTAGGTTAGGTTAGGTTAGGTTAGGTTAGGTTAGTTAGGTTAGGTTAGGTTAGGTTAGGTTAGGTTAGGTTAGGTTAGGTTAGGTTAGGTTAGGTTAGGTTAGGTTAGGTTAGGTTAGGTTAGGTTAGGTTAGGTTAGGTTAGGTTAGGTTAGGTTAGGTTAGTTAGGTTAGGTTAGGTTAGGTTAGGTTAGGTTAGGTTAGGTTAGGTTAGGTTAGGTTAGGTTAGGTTAGGTTAGGTTAGGTTAGGTTAGGTTAGGTTAGGTTAGGTTAGGTTAGGTTAGGTTAGGTTAGGTTAGGTTAGGTTAGGTTAGGTTAGGTTAGGTTAGGTTAGGTTAGGTTAGGTTAGGTTAGGTTAGGTTAGTTAGGTTAGGTTAGGTTAGGTTAGGTTAGGTTAGGTTAGGTTAGGTTAGGTTAGGTTAGGTTAGGTTAGGTTAGGTTAGGTTAGGTTAGGTTAGGTTAGGTTAGGTTAGGTTAGGTTAGGTTAGGTTAGGTTAGGTTAGGTTAGGTTAGGTTAGGTTAGGTTAGGTTAGGTTAGGTTAGGTTAGGTTAGGTTAGGTTAGGTTAGGTTAGGTTAGGTTAGGTTAGGTTAGGTTAGGTTAGGTTAGGTTAGGTTAGGTTAGGTTAGGTTAGGTTAGGTTAGGTTAGGTTAGGTTAGGTTAGGTTAGGTTAGGTTAGGTTAGGTTAGGTTAGGTTAGTTAGGTTAGGTTAGGTTAGGTTAGGTTAGGTTAGGTTAGGTTAGGTTAGGTTAGGTTAGGTTAGGTTAGGTTAGGTTAGGTTAGGTTAGGTTAGGTTAGGTTAGGTTAGGTTAGGTTAGGTTAGGTTAGGTTAGGTTAGGTTAGGTTAGGTTAGGTTAGGTTAGGTTAGGTTAGGTTAGGTTAGGTTAGGTTAGGTTAGGTTAGGTTAGGTTAGGTTAGGTTAGGTTAGGTTAGGTTAGGTTAGGTTAGGTTAGGTTAGGTTAGGTTAGGTTAGGTTAGGTTAGGTTAGGTTAGGTTAGGTTAGGTTAGGTTAGGTTAGGTTAGGTTAGGTTAGGTTAGGTTAGGTTAGGTTAGGTTAGGTTAGTTAGGTTAGGTAGGTTAGGTTAGGTTAGGTTAGGTTAGGTTAGGTTAGGTTAGGTTAGGTTAGGTTAGGTTAGGTTAGGTTAGGTTAGGTTAGGTTAGGTTAGTTAGGTTAGGTTAGGTTAGGTTAGTTAGGTTAGGTTAGGTTAGGTTAGGTTAGGTTAGGTTAGGTTAGGTTAGGTTAGGTTAGGTTAGGTTAGGTAGTTAGGTTAGGTTAGGTTAGGTTAGGTTAGGTTAGGTTAGGTTAGTTAGGTTAGGTTAGGTTAGGTTAGGTTAGGTTAGGTTAGGTTAGGTTAGGTTAGGTTAGGTTAGGTTAGGTTAGGTTAGGTTAGGTTAGGTTAGGTTAGGTTAGGTTAGGTTAGGTTAGGTTAGGTTAGGTTAGGTTAGGTTAGGTTAGGTTAGGTTAGGTTAGGTTAGGTTAGGTTAGGTTAGGTTAGGTTAGGTTAGGTTAGGTTAGGTTAGGTTAGGTTAGGTTAGGTTAGGTTAGGTTAGGTTAGGTTAGGTTAGGTTAGGTTAGGTTAGGTTAGGTTAGGTTAGGTTAGGTTAGGTTAGGTTAGGTTAGGTTAGGTTAGGTTAGGTTAGGTTAGGTTAGGTTAGGTTAGGTTAGGTTAGGTTAGGTTAGGTTAGGTTAGGTTAGGTTAGTTAGGTTAGGTTAGGTTAGGTTAGGTTAGGTTAGTTAGGTTAGGTTAGGTTAGGTTAGGTTAGGTTAGGTTAGGTTAGGTTAGGTTAGGTTAGGTTAGGTTAGGTTAGGTTAGGTTAGGTTAGGTTAGGTTAGGTTAGGTTAGGTTAGGTTAGGTTAGGTTAGGTTAGGTTAGGTTAGGTTAGGTTAGGTTAGGTTAGGTTAGGTTAGGTTAGGTTAGGTTAGTTAGGTTAGGTTAGGTTAGGTTAGGTTAGGTTAGGTTAGGTTAGGTTAGGTTAGGTTAGGTTAGGTTAGGTTAGGTTAGGTTAGGTTAGGTTAGGTTAGGTTAGGTTAGGTTAGGTTAGGTTAGGTTAGGTTAGGTTAGGTTAGGTTAGGTTAGTTAGGTTAGGTTAGGTTAGGTTAGGTTAGGTTAGGTTAGGTTAGGTTAGGTTAGGTTAGGTTAGGTTAGGTTAGGTTAGGTTAGGTTAGGTTAGGTTAGGTTAGGTTAGGTTAGGTTAGGTTAGGTTAGGTTAGGTTAGGTTAGGTTAGGTTAGGTTAGGTTAGGTTAGGTTAGGTTAGGTTAGGTTAGGTTAGGTTAGGTTAGGTTAGGTTAGGTTAGGTTAGGTTAGGTTAGGTTAGGTTAGGTTAGGTTAGGTTAGGTTAGGTTAGGTTAGGTTAGGTTAGGTTAGGTTAGGTTAGGTTAGGTTAGGTTAGGTTAGGTTAGGTTAGGTTAGGTTAGGTTAGGTTAGGTTAGGTTAGGTTAGGTTAGTTAGGTTAGGTTAGGTTAGGTTAGGTTAGGTTAGGTTAGGTTAGGTTAGGTTAGGTTAGGTTAGTTAGGTTAGGTTAGGTTAGGTTAGGTTAGGTTAGGTTAGGTTAGGTTAGGTTAGGTTAGGTTAGGTTAGGTTAGGTTAGGTTAGTTAGGTTAGGTTAGGTTAGGTTAGGTTAGGTTAGGTTAGGTTAGGTTAGGTTAGGTTAGGTTAGGTTAGGTTAGGTTAGGTTAGGTTAGGTTAGGTTAGGTTAGGTTAGGTTAGGTTAGGTTAGGTTAGGTTAGGTTAGGTTAGGTTAGGTTAGGTTAGGTTAGGTTAGGTTAGGTTAGTTAGGTTAGGTTAGGTTAGGTTAGGTTAGGTTAGGTTAGGTTAGGTTAGGTTAGGTTAGGTTAGGTTAGGTTAGGTTAGGTTAGGTTAGGTTAGGTTAGGTTAGGTTAGGTTAGGTTAGGTTAGGTTAGGTTAGGTTAGGTTAGGTTAGTTAGGTTAGGTTAGGTTAGGTTAGGTTAGGTTAGGTTAGGTTAGGTTAGGTTAGGTTAGGTTAGGTTAGGTTAGTTAGGTTAGGTTAGGTTAGGTTAGGTTAGGTTAGGTTAGGTTAGGTTAGGTAGGTTAGGTTAGGTTAGGTTAGGTTAGGTTAGGTTAGGTTAGGTTAGGTTAGGTTAGGTTAGGTTAGGTTAGGTTAGGTTAGGTTAGGTTAGGTTAGGTTAGGTTAGGTTAGGTTAGGTTAGGTTAGGTTAGGTTAGGTTAGGTTAGGTTAGGTTAGGTTAGGTTAGGTTAGGTTAGGTTAGGTTAGTGGTTAGGTTAGGTTAGGTTAGGTTAGGTTAGGTTAGGTTAGGTTAGGTTAGGTTAGGTTAGGTTAGGTTAGGTTAGGTTAGGTTAGGTTAGGTTAGGTTAGGTTAGGTTAGGTTAGGTTAGTTAGGTTAGGTTAGGTTAGGTTAGGTTAGGTTAGGTTAGGTTAGGTTAGGTTAGGTTAGGTTAGGTTAGGTTAGGTTAGGTTAGGTTAGGTTAGGTTAGGTTAGGTAGGTTAGGTTAGGTTTAGGTTAGGTTAGGTTAGGTTAGGTTAGGTTAGGTTAGGTTAGGTTAGGTTAGGTTAGGTTAGGTTAGGTTAGGTTAGGTAGTTAGGTTAGGTTAGGTTAGGTTAGGTTAGGTTAGGTTAGGTTAGGTTA
>OX457097.1:16222402-16227119 GCA_949752805.1 Deilephila elpenor | reverse complement strand
CCTAACCTAACCTAACCTAACCTAACCTAACCAGTCTCAGCTCAAGCGCGGTCGCGAGAGCATCGTTAACGCGACGCTCCTGCGCCGAAAATTGACAAAGTTACGTCAAAAATCGCGAAAAGTGGTTCAAATTGTGTCTATATAGATGTATTATACATCAAAATGTGCGCGCTGAGACGCTTTATCCTTCAGTGAAAACCCGGGTGTGATTGGACCTTTCTGTGAAAAGTTATCGAAGAAAAACCGGAACTCGGAAAATCTTCGGGACACAAAAGTGCGTGCGGCGTCACAGAACGATCTGTGACCCCCACTTTTTCAACTGCAGTTCGTCGCGGGAGGTCCTTCCGCAGTGCTCCCGAAAGTTCCAGATTTTTCCTGGCCAAAATGACTAATTTACAGACCTTTTTCCAGTGAAAAACGCCCCAAAAACAGTGAAAGTGACACTCTTTAGGTCTTAACTCAGGATTAAGATCTGTGACCTATAGTTTTTAGTGTTTACCCGTGTGCGCCCAACCCTTGGCTATCATCTCGCCGAATTCCAGATTTTTCTGGCCAGATTCGGCTGAGATATAGTACTTTCAAAAGTGACTCAAAACTTAACAATGACAGTGACATTCCAGTGACGATATCTATAGTATAGTTAGTGTTTTAGTTTAGCTCGTAGTGTTCTTGGTTGCAGACAGACCTACTGTAGGCCCTCACCAAGTTTCACTTACATTTGGACACGGGAAACCTAGGAAATAAGACTTACTTTATAGCGCCTTTTTGTGTATCATACTAGTGTAATACTGTGATAGTGACACTTTCGAACTCAGTTCCTCTAATATTTATGTATATTTATCATTTTAATGTGTGTTTATGTGTGCTCATAGACCTCTACTAGTGCTGTACGAAGAACAGATATCCTAGTGCATCGGGAAGTGGGTCAAATGACCTAATTCCTAGAGTGCGATATCGCCATAGTACCCACGCATTCCGTTCCCACGGTCTCAGGCGACACCTGCGGCCTGGGAGGGGTGCGGGAGCGGCGGTGGCAGGAAGCGGCCGCGCCGGGTTTATGGCCCCTCGCGCTCGGCGATAAGGATTTCTCTGTGCGGAACATTTGACATTGACTCTTATTGTTGTACATTTTACGCCTACTTAGAATTTAATATTGCGTGAACTTTTTGGAACTTGTGACTATTTTAACATTTATAACGTGTGCCTCTGTGCTCACTTTTAGTGATTTTTTAATTTTAACGTTTTAAAACTATTGACTTATGCTCAGTGGTTAGATTGGTGACTCTTTGACGACCCCGGTTTTTAGGAACTGGGACTGTGCATCGAGTCACTATGTCCCAACCGTCGGATGACTCCTTGTCGCTCATCGGGAGGGATGAGATCGACCCCACTGACATCTTCTCCTTCACTAACGCGCTCTCAAAACTGGCTGATATCATCGATGGCGCCATCTCCGATGGCAAAAGCGTAACAGCGCCCAACAAAAAGTTGGTTCGGCGTGCCGCTGATGACGTCCGAATGCTCGCCAACACCCTACTTTGCTGCGGGTTCGTGCCTCACGGCAGTTCCGGTCCTGCACCTACCGCTAAGGAAGACGCGAACAAGCTCAAAGACGAGATTATGTCCTGCGTCCGTGAGGAAATGACGAAACACCTCGCCGCCATCTCGACCATGAAAGATGACTTGTTGCAACAGCAACAAAAACACCAACAGCAAGCCAAAACAACCTTTGCGTCAGTCGCTGCGGCTGCGGTTAGCCGCGCTGTCAGCAAGCCAACGCCCGCGCAACAAACGCCCCGACCTACACCCCCGACATCTCGCCCTGCGATCATCGTGACACCGAAAGAAAATGTTAAGACGAAAGAAGAAGCCGTCACCGCCTTTAAAAGCAGCATTTCATTCCGTGAAACAAACTATGCACCGGCTAAGGTGCAAACACTGTCGAATAACAAGTTGAGAGTGGAATTTGACTCTACAGAGCAACGGGACGACGCCCTTAAGCGCCTTAAGACGGCTCAACGCGTTAGCGCTGAACCCGCACGCCGCCTGCAGCCTATGTGCATTTTAAAGGGCATATCGAACGATGTTCCCGCGGAAGAACTTCATGCGATTATCCGAGTACAAAACCCCGAGATAGGCGCGCTGATTGCGAGCGACGCGGACCTAAGCCTACGGTTTAAGCGCACAAATAGAAACCCCAACCTCTACAATGCTGTGTTTATTGCGTGTCCGAATGTTTGGCAGCGAATCATTGAGGCGGGGCGTATCTGCGTGGACTACCAGCGGGTTCACGCGGAGGATTTCTCCCCGTTCTTGCAGTGTTTCCGCTGCCTACAGTTCGGACACACCAAGGCAAAATGCACAGCCACAAACTCACCCTGCGCACACTGCGCAGATCATAAGCACACAGCTGATAGTTGTCCGATAAGGGAAAAGCAGGGTAAACCTACTTGTATCAATTGTGTCAATCACAACACCCGGTTCAACTCCAAACTCGATACGGGACATAAGGCGACCTCGCCTAGCTGTCCGCGATTACGGTCCATGAGAGAGAGAATCGGCCAACGAGTCGACTATGGACAATAGTCTATAGCCCACTTAATCTCTCTCATGACCCGCCACCAACACTAACATGCTCTAAGGTGACCCGTGTCGACGCTGGAATTGAACCGGCACACCTCACATTCCATAACTCGCCCATAACACATCATTCATAAACTCAATACAAGCATTACTCACACACGCCTCGCATACATACACACACTACACATCGCTTGGGCCTAACTCGGGTGCGCGTCGGTCGCGGTCAGTGCTATTAGCGCAGCGCCGGTTCGATGCTCGAGTCATTACTCAGGCATACTCGAGTTCCACTCTCAACTTGTTACAATTATAATATTTAAGACATTAATTTGTACAAAACCTTTTTAGTTAATACACCTAGGATTAGTGATTTACTGTATTTTTAATTGTATTGTGTCTGTATAATTGTTAACTTTGATTATTGTTCACAAACTCTGCACCAAACAATCGTTTACCATATACTTTATAACTTAACTATTGATTATCACAGCTTTGATTTTATGTTTGCTTATATTGTTTATTCTGTAAACTCTTACTTTATTTTATTCATTTTATACCATATTCAATTTCCTCGCGTCAATTTATTATTTTATTATTATACTGATTAATTAGCTTTAAATGTGTTGTACAACGTATTGTCTCTTACCAGAGATAATACGTCAGGCGCCTGTCGCTGTGTTCTTAGCAACCCGCATTTGATGCGGGGAACTATAACAGTTGCGGCGGGCCCGACTTCGTACAACAGAGCGCGAGCGCCTGGCGAATGCTACCGCCTATATTGGTGTTAGCGCTCGACAGGGGCCGCGTACGCATACACCCGACATTAACAAATAACATCTATGTAACTAATTTATATCTTGCACTCTTTCGTCAACTCATCACACTACATTTCTTCGATGATTACGAGCTTCTGTACTCTTTCACCTTATGTATTATTAACGCTTTCGCTCACTAACTTTACACTTCAATTCGTATACTATATTATTATTAAGCTATCTGCTGCATTGTAGTTCTTGGCACTTAATTATTGATAATTGATTTTACAAAATTATGTCACCTTTTGATTTACTTCGCTATTATTTATAACACTACTTGTAACTCAATGTTTAAATCTGTCGCACACTGCGGAGTTCTTTGTAAGGACTTTACGCTTAGCGCCTGACGCCGCGGTCATAGCAACCCACATTTTATGTCGGTGACTCGGGCCGCGGCTAAGGACTCGTATAATGTGCCACAGAGCGCGTGTGCCTGGCGAACGTTAAAGCATAATGTTGCTAATAGCTTTCGTCAGGGGCCGCGTACGTACGTACTTATATGTTTTCCTCATACAAATCACACACTTCGCATAACTAATCTCTGGTCACAACTTCTAATTTGTTTTAATTATAATTATCTATTTTCAAATCATAACTTAGCATTATACACTGTTGAATCTTCAGATATTTCAACTTGATTATATTCTGATATTCAGTCATCATTCAATTAACTTTACACTTCTTTAAGATGCACACAAATAAGGCACAACTATACTACCACACCCTATATAATTACATCACAATAACCTATTAATATTACATAACCAGTATATCAGATCTCTCACAACCTTAATTATTGTACATCACACAGTTATATAAGTTACCTATTTTGGGACTAGCACAAATAACACCCTGGCACCCTTATGAAGGTTATTCATTTTAATATAACATTATTTAATATCATACCCAGCACACAAGCTAGAACTAGCTTATAAATATACAATTCTTACACCCCGAGCGAGCCCCCGGCGCCCCGAGCCGTCGCCTTTGTTCCCTTATCTCTTGGCGCCAACTACCGTGCTCAAAATGCAATACAAACTACGCCTTATCTCTCACACTTGTGACACATTTTCGCTCGCGCGGAGTCTAACTTAAAGAGCATTCATTGCTATTCGTGTAAAACCTGACTATTCTAATACCGTATACACTTTTTCTAGCTTGTAAGTCTCTTATTGAATAATCAAGCTAGTTATTAAACAATGTATCTTAACAATTTGAGCATTTAATGTTTATGCGCATATCATAAAAGTTAATTTTTCTTTTTAAATTTGTCTCGATACTTAGATCACCTAATCAAACATAATTAACCGCTATCAGTTTTA